>VDFB02266982.1:0-21586 GCA_007258455.2 Sequoia sempervirens
TTCCATCATTTTCTAAATTCAAATAAATCAATTATCAAAGTCTTGAAAGTCAAATAATCTAATCAACATTAAATCAACATAATCATCATCTAACCCTGATTGAATGTTAATCCCATCCCACTTGCATTATCTAGATCTATCCACTTGCACAATAAATCAATTTTATTGATTTATTAAAGCCTCATTTTCCCTCAACATGACAAGTCAAACATTGCATTTATTGTTGTTTTTCTTGTCCCCCTCTCAAAATTTATTGCAAATTTGAATTCAAATTCTCCCTCTCATGGGCACTCTTCCCAAATCTTGCACAAACACTAACCACTCATCATTTGACAAGTGTCATATTCTCATTGGTCCAATCTTTAGTCCCACATTGGTCCCTCTTCAACACTTAGCATTTTGAAAATCTATAAAGGAAGGCTTAATCTTCATTCATGGGATCCACAATTTTATGCAAGGTTACTCTCTTCATTTGAGATTTGATCTTGTTCATCATCACTCCACCATCTTCATAGAATTTTCAATTTGAGCTTTGATCAAGGGTTGGGAAAGGGTCACTAGCACATGTGACACCAATCCAACTATGGAATAGGTAGCTTGCTTTTGTTTTCATAATGCTTTAGTCTTTTTATCATCATTTGTGGCATTTTGAAAGCATTTGTAATGGATTTCATAGAGGTATTTTTATAGAGTTTGCAAATTAGATACCTTGGAAAACCTTATGCCATAAACATAATATTAATTAAATGAATGATTCAATTAATACCGACAAAGAGGATAATTTTAAATGAGCAAAGGGATGATTAAGAAGATGACTTTGACCATATGGAAGTGGTCAAATTTAGATGTCTACAGGTAGAAATTTGGCTACTACTGGGTATAGGTTGAGTGGTAAGATTGGTGAAGAGGAGGAATAACGAATTGACAAGTGTAAGGTTCCTCACCTTTAATTTAGATTTTTTAATAGGTTAGAAATTGGTTTGGATGTTGAATTTGACTATGTCTAGATATGTGGTTAATATATTTGTTTGTTATTAGAAAATTGTAGAGCTTAGAATGTTGTGATTTACATAAAATATAGTTATTAGCTTCTATCATAGTAGACCATGGAGCTATAGTTTCCAACATCGATTATTTTTTCCCCTACACAATATTCTAATAATTGAAATTGATCGATTTCTTATGGGTGCGTCCACGAAAGAGTCTGATCCGCTATGGAAAAGGCTCTAAGCTTGCACCATGTTTTGTTGGGTCGTTTCAGGTTTTAGAGAGGATTGGTCATGTTGCCTACCATCTTGCTTTGCCACCCAGTCTATCATGCATTCATGATGTGTTCCATGTTTATGTTCTTAGACCATACTATCCAAACATTTCTCATGTTCTTGACTGGAATGCCTTACAGGTAGAGGAAAGGCAGTTGGCACTGGAGCCCATGGCCATTCTACAACACAGGAGACTCGCCCTCAGGGGTCGAGATGTTGAGCAAGTGAGGGTCCAGTGGGATCCTAATGATGAGGCTTCAACTACTTGGGAGGATGCATCCCAGATGCGAGAGTCATAGCCACACTTTTTTGCAGGCTTCCAGCAATAAGTTTGATCCTAGGGGGAGGATGTAGTGCCCCTCGTGCTGTTCCCTAGTAGACTGATGATTATTCTGTTAGGACAGACATTATGAAACTTTGATGTTGTTAGATTTATTGCTTTGATGATACTTTGATGCTCTTGCTACTATTGAATTTATGCATATGATATGACATTTTTATGGACTTATTGGTTTATGTGGATTGATTTAATTATGTGCATTATGTGGTTATCTGATCATGGTTACTATATGTTTAGTTGGTGATTGTTTGATGTTGTTTACTATGTAACTATTGTTGTACAATGATGTGGTCACTTGTTTGACAAGTCTCGGTGAGAGGAAGAGTGTTGCATTACTCATTCGTGAGTACCTTGCTACGCTACGAATTTCTCTTATGGTGTGTTTGACTGTTTGATTATATATATATATATATATATATATATATTGTTTAACCGTTTTGTTTGATGCAGGTTGCAGGTACTAGGCATCGACTCCACCTGAATTGTCAGGTCTGAGCGTGCCTTAAACCCAATGGAAAGTTGTTGAAAATGGAGATAACAAAAGGTCCCTTACCCTTACCATCATCCTCAACGAGATGAGTATCCTGTTGGTCACCCGTCAGTCTTGTTGCATTCGTAGTCAATGTTCTTGTTTCGACCTTGTTATGCTTGGTGATTTATATGGTTATTTAGTTATATTAAATTGGATCGATATGGATGTTTGACTAATTTTTTTGAATTAAATAAATTGTTAAATTAATCCTATTGATAAATGGATATATATTTATATATGTTGTGTTTGGTTAATTAAATTATTAAATTAAATTTTTGAGTTATAAAGTATTTTTATAATTAAATAAAATATATTCATTTTAATGTTGAGTTATAATAAATTAAAGGTGGGAAATAATAAAATATTAAATTGTAGAGATAATGGATAATCAACAAAAACATGTAAAAAGATAGAAAAGGATCTATTTGAAGCACATGCGTGACTTCAAACTGAGTGTCGTTTGGAAACTTGTTGTTTTGTGTGATTTTCATTTGATATTTAGTTTTTGAAAATCAATAGTTTTCCTTGGTTAATAATTATCATTTTAGGGGATTATTATTGTGGTGGATTTTTTTTTTGAACGAGAGGACTTGTCTATGAGAAATTATTTGTAAAAATTGGTTTTGGGATCTAGAATTGGAATTTTGCAAAATTGTTTTTTGGGGGTTTTGGAAGAAGTTGGAGCTGCAAGTTGAGAAGCTCGAACTCGGCATCAAATCTACAAATGTGTCAATTGATTAAAAATAGGTTCCATTCTTTTGAATTTCTCTCTGTTTGGTTTTGTAGTAAAAAATTGAATGTTATGTTGTAAAGAAATCAAAATATCCCCTTGTTGAAACATTTAGAAAATTTTATTTTCTGAAGAATACCAATCCTATCTCTGGAAACCATTTTGTGGGAGTTCTGTTTAATTCGATAATTCAATCTCAAATTCCCTTACTGTTCTCCTTGTTGATACTTGCTCAACGTCGTGCTTGTGATATTCAATTTCAATCATAGCTTGCTATGAAACCAATTGTGTTTTTTGTTTGGCAAGATAAACTTTCAATTTCATAAGCCAATTGACATCCTAGACTGCATAGGAGATTTAATTTTATGGTCTGAGATATTCCTTTTGGTTCATTGGCTATTACTCTAGTTGGTGTCCATAATTTGGTTGTATTGAATTCGCATCTTTTGGAAATCAGACTTAGCCCCAAAATTTTTGTTGATGCTCAAGAGTCTCTTAAGTCTTATATTTCAGTCACTACATGTAATTTTCTGTCCATGCAATTTCTTCATTGTCCCACCTTGCTCTCCAGGCAACTCCATGGGAGTTGTACATTCTAGCTTAGGCTTGTGCTTGCTGCAAAAACAACGCTTGAAGGTTTGATGGCATTCATAGTACCCACTGGACATGGCGTTATCTGTTGCACCCTTCCACTAGCATGATATGTATTGTTTTTTTAATCCGTTGATTAAAGCTTATGCTAGGTGTGGCATTGAGTTTCCTTTTGGTGTCGTCATTGAGATATGTCTTATGCTGTCGACTCATTCAGCTAATGTGATTTTGTTGTGGTAAAAAGAAACAAAAGGAGAATATTTTGAACATTCAATTTCCCTGACTATTATACCTGGCAACTAGATAGGTCAATACATAATTCACCAACTTTATTTCATTGTTGTGAATTCAATTTTTTTTTTAAATAGCCTCCCTTAAGGCGATTTACCTTCTGAAGATGCGATTTCTTTCTTTTGGCATTCAAAATATCAACTTTGTTTGATAGTTGGTAGGCATATTAATATTGGATTTCGATTTATAGCTGTTGTAGATGGCGTTTTCTCTCCCACTGTATCATATGATTTATGATGTAGTTTTTTTTTGTATGGATGCATATTGATTTTTGCATGGTGGTTGCATATAAAATTTAGTTAGTGTTTGCATATCAATTTTATCTTGTGAGGGCATTTTACCTGAGGCTACATTCAAACTATATGTATCCTAAGTTTTGAAATCAATTTATACTTGTTACATATTGAGTTGATGGTAGTTTTTGTGTTCAGTTTCTTATGATGACGTTTCTTTTGATTAGGGAAAACTTAAGTCTAGGCGATCACCTCTAGTTAGTTTGCCATTTTTTTATTAAGTGTGTTTTATACAGTCAGTATTAATATTCAATTTGTACATAAACACTATATATATATATGTGTGTGTGTGTGTGTATGCTTATACATTTAATGAAGATATAACAAAAGAATATTTCCATATTGAGAATTGATTTGTTATATAGATAAATGGAGAAACTCTATAAGAGAATTGTTTTATAGTCATTTAAATTGAAGGATTTGTGGACTGATTTTGTAGATAAGCAATTTAGATTATCTTTTGTTAAAAGATAAATGTTGGTTACTGTTACAATTATTTAATGGTTGAGTTGTAAATTTACTTGTAAATGGTTATTTAGCATAATTGTTAGATGAATTAAGTGGTTGAGTAATGGATAGTATGTAAGGTGATAATAATACCTTTGTGGATGTATTGTCGTTGAGTTCTTGCATTGAATATTGTGTTGGTTTTGATATTGGGGAGATTTGGGTATTGTTTTCAAGTAGGAGTCTTTTGTGTAAAGTGGATAATGGATGTCTTCCAGAGGCTAGGGGGAGTTTTCTGCATTTTGGTTTTCATGATTATTACCTTGTTAAATGGTTGATTATGTCTTGAAATGGGTGCACAAGGGTCTTTATCCTTGCACTGCTAATTCATTTTATGGTTGGTTTTTGTGTGCGAGAGGGTTCATGCCTTACTTTTTGTGTACATGCATGTGGTTTTGCAATTTGTGCAAGATGGATTTACCCTATTGATGTGTTGGGTTTTCTAGTTGTTAGTAGGGGGAGTGGCTCTCAATGGGGTTTGGTGCACAAAGTGGCATCAAAATAACCCATGTGGGAGTTTCTTAACTCAGTGATAACCTAATTAATAAACTAGGGGATTGGATAGAATTTCACACTAATTAAGATAATTGGATGCCTCACCTATGCTTGTAGTGCTCGTTTAGGCTGAGGATGGGTTGAGAAGGCCTGGTTAGCAAGATCAACTTCCTTGTCTTCACGAAAGGAAGTTGGTTCTGCATGTGTCACCCTATGGGGCCGACATCTAGTGAGAGATTGTCAAGATAACCATAGATGGGGGTCAACGTCTAGTGAAAGATTGTCAGGATAACCCATGCCAGGACCATGGGATGACACTCCTCTCTACTACAACCTAGCATTCCCTTATCTTGTGTTTCCCCTTTGTTGTTTGTGTGCCTCTAGAAGCGGTGTCACTATTATGTGATGTTTTGTTGTACTTGTTTGTTGGAGTCTTGTTAGCCTTTTTGTCGGACTACTGTCTTCTTGACTGCTTTGGTGGTGGGACCTTATCGTTATCTCCTAGCACGGGGGGTGGACCTTAGGGTTGCACATGGTCGGGTGGTTTGTTCTTTTTACTCCATTGGGTTTCCAACTATTGTTCGTGAGCATGTAAGATGTACCTTTTGTAGGAGATTTTGGATCTTGTACTAGTTCATGAGATAGTGCTTATATTATGTATTGTACTTGTATCTCTTTTGTATCACATGATGTAATTCTGATGTATTCTTCCCATTGTTATTAGGAAAGTTTGATGTAATCTTGTAACGATGTAATGGGGTAAAAGTATAAAGTTGTGTCACACTTTTATAAAGGAAACAACCAATGTTGATCTAACTTTTAAACTTGAATCACTAGAAAGTGGCATATATGTTTTGAATTTTAAAATGATGTAAACTAATAAAATGTGCATTTTTTAGTATATTTTATATTTGTATTTTTTTGAAAAAATTAAAAAATTACTTAAATTATATAGTTTTTTATAAATTAACACCATAATTTAGTTGTTAATAAAATGTTGAAAAATTATGTTACATGAGACATCAAGTTTTATATAGTAAATTTTCTTTTCTTTCCTTCAAATTATTTGTGTATATTTATAACTTGAAACTTTAGGGCATGGATATATTGTTTTGCAATTTTAATAAATATATATTTTTAAATAAATATTTAAATATGTGTGTATTAAAACACGGTTGTTTCCACTCGATGTCAACTTTTATATTAAATATTTATCCAAAATAGAAAATAAATTATACTATCTTAATCTAGATTGCTTTATCTAGGGCGTCGTATTTTTTATTTTTTTTAAATAAGTTTTAGTATTTTTCTTGACATGATAATCAACCTAATATTTTTGTGCCGATAACCTACTTTTAGTAAAAAAATAAAAATAAAATATAAATAATAATTGAAGTATTAAAATAAATATATATTTGAAAAATACACTTATGGATCTACAAAAGGGTATATTTACATTTTTTTTAAATGTTATTTATATGAGTAGTAGTTGTTGAAACATTAAATTTTTCAAATAATTTCATTTTTTTAATAAATTTCCCTCAAAGTGGTTCTACATATGCATTTAGCCAAAAAAACTAGTTGGAAAAGTTGTGGACATATTTAACTTATCTAGAATGAATCTTTCTAGATCATATGTTGGACATAAATTGATTTTTAGTTATAAATACTAAAATTCACTTGTGAGCTGATAAGTTGGCCAAAAGTGTGACACAACTTTGTACTTTTACCCAATGATGTACCCTTATGTAAGGGAAGTTGTATATGTACTCATTGACTCTTATTATATGATCTTTAATAATGATGCATCTGATGTTATAATATGGAGATGCATGTGTTTATTCATTTATGCTATGAATTTTGAAATGAACTCTTGATGTTAGTAATTTATGGTGTAAGTTTAGATCTTATTATTAGAATGTTAGTAATGCGATCATAGAACCTTAGAGGACATAGGTTAACTTACATGATATGTTCAAATAAGTTTGGCAATTCATGTTATTTCACAAAAAAAAAAGTGTCCTAGTATGTTGTTAGTTGTGTTGTCCTCTGGGGTTCTTTGGTGAGGCGTTACAATATACGATGTGTTAAATGAGTCCAAGAGCTCCATTTACCAATCCTACTTGTATGCACAAGTTTATTGTCAACAAATTAACAATAATTTTGTATCTTGTTCATCATTTGGACTTTCTTTTGTGAGACTGCTTGTGCCATTTTTTGTTGGAACACTATGTGCAATTGGTTGTGCCAGTGAGTGCAATTTTTTCCTATTGTGGATGTGAACATTTTCATTTTTTGAAAACAAGTGTACATTGTTTTTGAAATCTGCATTCGTCTGCATCAAGCCTTGTATTACACATTTACCATTAGAAGTTCAATCATCTCATTGTAACAATAATTGTGTATCTTGTTCATCATTTGGACTTTCTTTTGTGAGACTGCTTGTGCCATTTTTTGTTGGAACACTATGTGCAATTGGTTGTGCCAGTGAGTGCAATTTTTTCCTATTGTGGATGTGAACATTTTCATTTTTTGAAAACAAGTGTACATTGTTTTTGAAATCTGCATTCGTTGCTGCATCAAGCCTTGTATTACACCTTGTCATTAGAAGTTCTTAATCATCTATTGTAGGGTTTTCATCTCTAATGTTTGCTAGCTCAGTTGGTGAAATCTTTCTTGATCATTGTTTAGTCCATGTTGTTTGAAAATGTGATCTAAAGTAATGACATCTGTAAATTGTTCCCATAGTATTCTAGCTCGACCTTTGCTACTATATGTTGGTTTGTCATTAACTGGTGGTAACTGTCTAAGGTCATCATCCAAAATCAATGATATTCCTAGAGACAATTGATAAATATTATGTTGAGAATTATTTCTTAGTATATATAAAAATGATTTTCTAAAGAGGAATGATGTATGGCATTTAAATTTTGAGTGAGAGTGACTTGCAAAGTTTTGATTTGAATTTTGTGAAAAGGCTTGGCGAAGTCGACAATCTATCTTTTAAAGTAATTTTTAACCCAAAAATCTCATTTCATCGATCAATATATATTTGATACGTGCTAATTCTTGTTGAAAATGTGTTAATCTTGAGCCTTCAAGTTCTTTGAAGTCTCTTATTGGAATTTTCAATTTTGAATGAATAGTTGATGCTTCGATATTGAATGTTGCTACTTCGGTTGGAGCAAGTAGTAGAAGGGGAGATTGATTTGGCATTGAAGCTTTTTTAAGTGTTTCTTTTATTCCACCTATAACATATGACTTTATTGTCCCTATTGTGCCTTAAATAATCAAAAATAATGGAGACTTATTTGGAATTGCATTGTAGTGGGAGAGAATAATATTAAATGCCTTGTGTTGTTGCCTGCTGAGATTTTCATAGTTGGCAAATTGTTGTAGATTCTGATGAATTAGGGAGTCAGTACTCTTCATGGTGGTAATGAAATTAATAGCTGTATTTGTGTCCTATTCACTTTTGAAGTCGGTAGACCAATCTATTTGCTTGTCTAAATCTCTTCTTCCCAACATATCTATTTTTGAAATGTGCATCACTTGACTATGTTGTAGTCTTGATATGATTTCCCATTCATGCTCTGTAGTGTTGTGTTGGACAGTGTTGCTATCTTCTTATTGAGAGTCGTTGTTTTCAATAGATTTTGTGGTTGCTCTCTATTCAACATGCCATTGATTGTAGATGTGGTTTTCCCAATTTGATAGTATTGAATCTTTAGTATGCCCAATACCTTTGCTAATGTCACAAAAGGGTTTATAAAGCAAAAATTCTGAGAGGCAAAAATCAAACCATTTATTTGATTCCCTTGGAGGAATAGATATAAATCTATGAATGACTCATACAATAGCTGGTGTTTTTCTTGGCTTCCATTTGTTTTCACTTTTACGCTTAACATTAAATATATCCATGATTTTGTTGAATTAATTAATGATACTGCCTCCATGTGCGGGGACCTGTTTTTGTATGCATCAATGTAAGGTAGTGCTTTTTCTTCATCATTATTGTCTTGGTGTAATAGTACGTGTTTGAAAACTTTGATACATTTACAGTTATAAATCTTCTGCTGCTTTCCACTAATGGAAGTTCTCATAACATATGGCTTGTTTCTTGTGCTCCAATATCCCTTTCTATTGTTGTTTTTATTATGAGCTTCTTGTACACCTTTGTTGTGAGATCATCTTGATTTTTGACACTTGCAAGACATACTAACATTTGTTGGTATGTTTCTGAGCTTCTTTCTACTTTTGTTGCGTACTTGGCAATGTATTTAACCACATTAAGTTTTGAAAGAACTGGTTGCCAATCGATATTTTCTCTCCACAATTGCAAGATATGGCGGTTGTGCAGGTTAAGCCTGTCACCATTTCTCATAGGTTCAATTTTTTTTTTCACCGGTTTCTAAATTTTGGTATAATTTTGGTCCTTGTAAATTTAGTCGCCATGGAGTATTGTACCTGTAACACATTGTTGGATCTGATTATATTCTTTAGTGAATTGGAAAAATACATTCTTAAAAATAGTGTGGCTTACCTGCAAACCATTTTGCCATTTTTGTTTTTGTAGGCATGCACCTTTTCTACAAATTGTATGTCTTTGTATAGTGTTTGCTATCTCCTCATAGTCCTTTTCTACATCAGCTTCTGCAAGTTGCCTTGTATTTTTGAGACATGGACCGTGTATAGCAATATGTTGGAATGCCTGTTGTAGGATGTTCAATTGTTAAATTTGTTGTATTACGCAAATAGACAAAATGTATTGGAATGTTGATTTTTTTGTGTTTATTGGTAGCATACCTATGAATTTTGGTCGATTGTAGTATGTGATGGATTCTGTATGCATCTAAAAATGGTCATGATTAAGCTTGTTAATTAATTAAATATAAATTATTTAATTAATTCTCCTAAAGTCATCTACATATAAATAAATTTAATTATTTTGATCTCCTTTCAGAGAAAAGAAGCATCAAATTACTTCAATTGATGGCATTCGCCGGAAATTGCCGAAGCAGGGCGCTCGTGCTCCTAGCCTCGGCCTCTACTTCTCGCTTTGTTCCTCGCTAAGTGGGGGTCCGGTTCATTTTAGCGGGTTAACATTTTCTTCAATTCTATCTTTTCGCCGCCATTCGGTTTCCTCGTCACAAGGGGAGTTCTCGCTTCTTGGTGCCGGGCTACGCAGGTGAGTCAGTTGGAAGCCGCGAAAGGCATGGGTGGCTCTGCGCCTTGTGCCCGCTTTTCCCCTTCACAAGTGGCCTCTTCTTGAAGCTGCCTTCTTTGCGCACTTCCATTATTTTGCTGTGAGCGTGGGGCGGGGTTTCCAAAACCCTTGTGTGGTTTTATCTCTCAAGTGCATGCATGCCCATTGTGGGCCGGGTATAATGCTGTCTGGGGAGGCCTCGGGTGCTAGCCCCAAAATGGATTTTCGATCTGCTATTGGTGCGAAGTCTCCATCGCATGCTTCGAAGGTTTTCAATAATAATCTGTATTTTTCTGAATCTGGGCTAGATGGAGTGGGCTCATCTAGTGGGGCTCGGATCACGAAAATCAATGGTTGTCTAGAACGCTGCAAGGAGAGGCCAAAACTTGTCATCCCATTGGAGATGGTTGTGGAGGACATTGAGTATTACTCGTGGCACTCTTTTTATTGCAAGTTTTTGGGTATGCGGATCTCGATGCAATTTCTGGAGTCTTGGGCCCAACGAACCTAGATGCCAGAGGGTGAGATGGATATAAAGCTCCTAGCAAACAATTATTTCATGGTTACCTTTGACTGCATGGCTGACCGCAATAAGGTATTTGAAGGGGGGCCCTATTTTTACAACCAGGTTGGTTTGTTTATTAAACCGTGGCATGCTGGTTTCAACCCTGCTGAGGAGCTTCCGACTCGAGTCCCTGTGTGGGTTCGGCTTCCACGCTTTCCAGTTGAATGTTGGCGGGATGACATCTTGCATTTATTGGGGTCGATGCTTGGGAAGCCGGTTGGTTCTTCGCAACAGACTCAATTTAAAAAGGTGATAACTTTTGCCCGTATTTGTGTAGAAATTGACTTAAGTAAGCCATTACCAGATTCTTTGGATATGTCGGTGGGTCCTCACTCTTGGGTGCAGTCATTGGACTATGAAACTCTCCCATTTCGATGTCGCCTCTGCCATGAATATGGTCACTTACAATGAAGATGTCCAAAGGCTAGACCTGTGGTGCATCCGACTTCCCAATCTGATCGCAACCCACCTAGGGAGGATAAGGGAAAGGATCCCATTCCAGGGGATGAGACTGGTACTGATGGCTTTGTCCCTGTAAGAAATCGTAACAGAAATCGAGGTCAAAAGAGGACCTTGAAGGAAAGACAAGATGAAGATTCCTTTAACAGATTCGAGGTTTTGGATGATCTTGGCCAACAGGAAGTGAATCCGGGACTGGTGAATTTGGATCAGGGTATTGTGTGTTCGGAACATGCAGATCCTCCTCTCGGGGTTTCTATGGATACACAAGTTACAGGAGATGTGCAAATGGTGACCGACCTACAAATGGATGGTCAGGTGGGGTTGGATCCTGCTGCTGAAATGAAGAAGAATGAGGGAGATGGTACTATATTGGCTCTGCATACAAGAATGGATGCGGGGAAGAATATCAAGTCTTCTCCTTCTCCTTTGGGTCTCCATCAAAAGGATATCAAGAAAGGATTGGGGGAGAAAACTTCAAAGCTTGGAAGGAAAAAGGATATGGAAAAGATTAAGTTAGCTGGGGAAACTTTGGTGGAGTCAGGGTCGGTTAAGACTCTGGATTCACACTTCTCAAGCTCGTTGAAATGATTGTATTATCATGGAATGCAAGGGGCTTGAACATCAGCCCTCGACAAAAGGTTGTTCGTGAGTTGGTTAGAAGTCAATCTCCTGATGTTTTGTTCCTGCAGGAGACTAAGTTATCTGTGGAATGTATGCTTGGTTTATCTCCTAAGCTATGGAGAAGCGGCGAATTCCAGTGCATTGGTGCTCAAGGGTCTGTGGGTGGAGTGGCTTGTCTTTGGAATCCTTGAAAGATCCGCCCTCTTTGGTGGATGTCCTGCAAGTCCTCTATCTCAATGATTGCCTCTTGTTCTGAGACTGGGGAGTCTATTCTCCTCTCCAATATCTATGCGCCTATTGAGTTTCAAGGTAAGCAACTCTTGTGGAATCATATTAGATTTGTTCGGAGTATGGTTCCTTTTCTTCCATGGATTTTGGCTGGTGACTTTAATGCTATCTCTGAGTTGGCTGAGAAGCGTGGTGGCATTGCAAGGTTGGAGCCTTCTGCGATGCTTCTTCAGGTTAACATATCTGCTTTGAACCTAATAGATGTAAAGCCTACTAATGGTCAATTCACCTGGAATAATCGTAGGATCGGGGATGATTGCATCTCTGAAAGACTTGACCGGTTTCTGGTGTCCTGTTCTTGGGTTGGTGGTTTGTGGTCTTCTAGCTCTAAAATTTTGGATTGGAGAGGGTTAGACCGTTGGCCTATCAAGCTTATTGTCTCCTCTGTTCGTGTTTCCCGGTCACCCCCTTTCAAGTTTCAGATTATGTGGCTCCGTGAGCCCTCTCTTTATGACTATGTGGTTGAATGGTGGAGACATGGTAGACCCGCTTATGGCACAACAATGTATATTTTTTCTAAGATTCTCCAATTTGTCAAATATCAGCTTAAGCGATGGAACCGTCAGTGCTATGGGAACATTTTTCATGCTAAGGTTGCTACCCAGGCTGAGCTGGATAGTATTACGAGGGTGATTAGGGAAGATGGCGTGACTGCCAATCTTCTCCAAGAGGAGGCCAGGGCCCTGAAAGTGCTGAAGGAGTGTGAATTGCGGGAGGAAATCTTCTGGAAAAAAAAGGCTCGAATTGAATGGCTTCAAGAGGGGGATAAAAATACAGCCTTCTTCTTCAATTCGGTCAAAGCCAGGCACCATGGGAATTCCATCTCTGTTCTTGTTAATGACACTGGTGAGCACCTTTCCTCTTTTAAGGATATTTCATGTGAAGCTGTGCAGTATTTTATTTCCCTATTCAAGGAGGATTCTCAGGGGGCTGCGGATGAGGAGGCCCAAGTTTTGTCTTGCATCCCTTCTTTGGTTACTATGGAGATGAATGAGCACCTTATGGGCGATATCTCAATCGAAGAGCTTGAGCGCACGGTGTTCCAGATGAAGAAAGGAAAAGCTCCTGGCCCTGATGGTTTCCCGGTGGAGTTCTTTCAAGAATTTTGGGATATTATTAAGTTGGACTTATTGGTGGTTGTCCAAGAATCTCAGAAGAACAAGCAGATGTTAAGGGCCCTGAATTCTACTTTCCTGGCTCTCATCCCCAAATGTGATGGGGCTGATAGGTTAAGCCAATTTAGACCCATTTCTCTTTGCAATGTGGTGTACAAAATTATCTCTAAAATTATTGCCGATAGACTGAAAAAATGGCTTAAAGTGCTGATTTCTGAGGAGCAGAGTGGCTTTGTGGGGGGAAGACAAATTCTGGATGGGGTGGTTATTGCCACGGAGACTATTCATTCTATGGACAGCTCCAATGATAAGGCAATGTTCATCAAGTTGGACATGGCAAAGGCATATGACAGAGTTCGATGGTCCTTCCTTTGGAAGATTCTTGGTGCCTTTGGTTTTGGGGATGATTGGATTCAATGGGTTAGGAGTTGTGTTACTTCAGTCTCCTTTTCTATTTTAATTAATGGAGAGCCCTCTGAGCTTTTTGGTGCCTCTAGGGGATTACGTCAAGGCGACCCGTTGGCTCCGTATCTGTTTCTGCTTTTTGTTGAAGGTTTGGGAAGGTTGTTGAGAAGGAATGTGGAGAGGGGTCTCATTCGGGGATGGCGATGGGGAGGTAACATTCCCCCTCAGTCTCATCTTCAGTTTGTGGATGATACGGCGTTGATGGGTATGGCTACAATTCGGGAGGCTACTAGTTTGCGTGCTGTGTTGGATGTCTACTTGACTGCCTCGGGTCAATTGATTAATGAAGATAAGTCCTCCATGTCCATCCACCAACTTGCAAGATAAATTGTCAAAAGGATGCATATTGGATTGTGGTTAAATTGGCCCAAGACATCGTTTAGGCTCTCCCCAATATGTTGCTTCCATTTGTTCGGTTACTTTCCATTTCTATGGGCAGGTAATGTATCCAAAGGAACTGCTTCATAAACACATCTTTGTTGGGAGCGCTTGCCTATTGTACTCAGGACTTGGGCCAGGATGAAGTGGATATCCCTGCATCCCCTGTGCGGTGAGGGGTAGCCATTGCTCTCATTGGATCAAAAAAGATTGAGGACTTCATTCTTGGGAACTAAATGTTGCCCCCTGTATGATTGAGGCTAGATCTGTAATTGAAAAACTACCTGTAATGCGCAGAATTTTTTGCAGGAGATATCCCTCCAGATGGGACTTGGTCTCCCAATAAAGGTGTTGTTGCCTTTGGATCAATCTCAAAGCTATAGGTTCAATGTGTTTGGAATAAGTTTTCCCAGTCTTCATATTTCCTGGAAATGGATTGGGAAAATATTCCACCCATCCATTGCATCTGCTCCTCATAACTATGGCAAGTATTTGAGCCATTTTTAGTCAGCCTATCCGCAATTAATTTTAGAGTTCTTCTACTTGTCAGTTTTGAAAGAGAAGTGGGCCTTGGCTGGTGTCCCAGGTGACTGAGCATCTGAAATCTGCCCCACACATTCTTTCTTAATTGAGCCACCTAAAGCAGAATTTGGGCCAGCCCATAACATTTAGGATTTTTATATTCTGAACATTCCTGGACAACTTCACAATAAATCTAGCTTGAAATTGAAGGATGACTTATACCGCTGCTGCGACCAAGATTGCCTTCCAGTTGTCGAGCAATCTATTCGGACTCCATCTTGATTGAGAACATTCACAAGTATCATCTCATTCCATAGTGATGCAATATCTCTTCTTCAAGACAAAACTTGCGCCTGTATAGTAAATTGATTTTTGCATTGGCATTCATTCCCTTGTTCATAAAGACATCAGTCATTTTTTGCACTTTGTTTCACACGTTAATCTATCCTTAATTAAGGTATTAAGGGGAAATTCACAGTGGGGTAAATCTGAAGATCAGCCATGGCTTTGCAAAAGGAAGGTTAGTATCCCAAGGAATCCCAAAAGAAACAATCAATCTCGTGCCATCACGCAAGATCCAATCAACTCACCACACACAGCTCCTCTCTATGTCTTTAGATCCTCCCCAATAATCCTCTTGAGATCAGTCAACGACCTAGCTCTCATCACCAATTCTGCTGAAGCTCTGTCCCATCAATCCCTCGTCCAGCCATCAACTGCTAACTCTCCAGCAATGCCACAGCTGTGACAATCTAATGTAAAAGCTCTGACGGTCGGATGATACTGCCTCGACAAAAACAACATCAGAGAAAGGAACTAAAGTATACAGGAATCTCGCTACCAAACCATCCTGTCTAATTGAACCTGATACTGACCATCACCATCTCCTAGAAGAGAGGGGCCACGTAGGCCACAATCAAGCCATGGAACTCTAAAAAACTAACCATACGGGCCACCCCAAATGGCTCCGTTAGAGAGACAACAAGCAAGGATCGCCAATGGTCCATATCCTGGTTAAAGTCTGCACCCAAAACTTTATCCCGCTAGAAGACCACAAGTCCCTCAATAGAATAAAACCTAACCCATCCCCAAACCTCCTGACATCTTGAACCATCTTTCAGAATCCCCAGAGGAGCCATACAGTGTGGGTATCCTATCTTGAAAAGACCAGAGGTGGGAAGATTCAATGTAGGCCATATCAATCTATCACCAATGATAGCACCAGCCATTCAGAAGGAACACAAAGCTTGAAGCCACTCCCGGACCATTATCTCAGAAGAGACCAACAGTTGCTCTCCACAGTCACCTAGCTATATCTCCAAGGATAAAACAGGCCCTATCACAATCTTACGGACTTCCAATTGTCTCGAATATGAGCCCACAAAAAATTCTTATCCCTCTAAATCAAATCTAGCTGAACCCATCTTATTCAGCGGAAGATTCTACGAGATCTCCCCCCCAACAGAACTCTGCCAATGAGAATGAAGGTCAGAGCTACCACACAAGACTTGTCTGGTCCAAAGGTATACCAGAGAGGCGGGATCTTCCATATCCCTCCAAACACATCCAAAGAAAGCCACCAAAGTGGAGGCACCACATTGGGGTTCGAATCTCACAACCTTAGAAAAATGATAATAGGCCAATCAGGAGAAAGAGCATACGGTCTCTTGCAAGCAGAATCATCAGGCCATTCTTGACCTCTCCAAAACAACAAAATTTAGGAGAGGGAAAAACCTGATTTAATCCCCACTTCTGCAAATAATTGTCCTCAAAGCTCAAGCCACTTCATGTAGCCAGGCCACTTAATCTAGTCCAGATGAAACAATTGCACATATTGGAAGGTCGCCCAAAGACAATCTATTTATCCCCAAACATCCAATTTGCCACCCAACGAACCATCCTATCCCTGTCCAAGCTTGTGATTGGATTGTGGAAGAGCTAACTCTGATAGCCAGAGAGTTTCAACACCGAAATAGGTACATATCACCTCTATAGGCTTGTTGGAGGGACCAAGATATCATAATTAACATGCATTAAAACTATCCATGAGTGAGGGAGCTACTTTTAACCATCAGCTAGAAAGGATGGTCAAAGTTGCAAAGATATCAACTTGACAAGAGCACTCCATCCTTCCATAACTTGAACCACAGGGTTCAACAATCCTCAATGATCTCTCTCCACCTCTAGCCATACACGAGCATTAACTGGCCAATGGACAGACACTAGACCATAAATAGGCCCCACTCGCAGCCCTGACCCAGACCAATCAGCGAGAAAGAAGCAATCTTTGGATAGAGGGGAAATAGTATGATGGAAACTAGGGATCATCAATAGGGGGGTATTCTTTTTGAAACCACTTACTCTATTCCTCGATTCAAATTATTTCTTTGCATGGCCCATATGAAGAAATCAAACTTGGTCCTGTAAATTTCATGTGTATGGAAACAGTGTGAGTTTAATTGTTGCTATTGACTTATAAATCCCTTATTCTATTTTTTTTATCAAAATTGTTGTGTTTGTAGTATTATATTGTATTGAATTTATTTTTTAATATAAATGATAGTTTGTTTCATATAGTGTTGTATTGTAGTATGCTGTGTAATATTATATTATTGTATATAAAAATTCAATTTAGTTATAATACAATAACTTAATAGATATACGAATAGCAAATGGTCTTGTAAGAGTATTTCACATGATTAAAACTATATTATGTTAATTTGTATAATAATTTGATCTAAGAAATGTCTTAAAAAGCCATACAACAATATATGAATCTGTGAGAAAAATCGTTGCAGTATGTTTGAATTTAGTTGTAAGCAATCCATTTAGATTTTTCTTGACTAGAACATTGAAAGTATATTGCAATTATTTTTAATATAAATGAGAATCATGGTATATTGTACTTGTAATATTATATAATCATATATAAAACATCAATTTAGATTAGATATATGAATAGTAAATGGTCTTGAAAGGTTATATCACATGATTAAAACTATATTGTAGTGTTTCATAATGTGTAAGAAGTAATTATGTTCATATGTGTCAATTACACGAAATTCGTGAATGCATGGGTACAAAAGGTCGCCAAGATTATGTCCATAAATAAATTATAAAGAAGCACACTTACAAAAATCTACAATTGGTCGGTTGTATATGAAATTTGTGACAAACATAAGGATACATAGGGAATTGTATTTAAAGAATGGGGAATCGTCGATTTCCAAAAGAGGATAGGATTATATATATATATGAGCATTGATGGTACTCGAGCGAATCGCCTTCAGTGATGGATGGTTGGAAATACATTGTTGTGTTGTAGAGTATGTACATATGGATTATTTACATGTACGAATACACTGTACATGTTTGTAGTGGATGTACATTAAAGTTATGGTCGAGAAATAGCTTAAATTATTCAATAATTTGGTGGGATGACCCCTACTCGTACTGCTCATCATAGTATAGCTCTTTTAAGAATGAAGAGAATGTTGCAACTTTACCACATGTGCAATGGAATTTTCATGTAGTACCTTGAATTTCCTGTATTTCTTCTTCTACAACAACAATCTGGTAGGTGGCTTCTTCAATGGAATTGATAATCTTCTCAAAATGGTTTGTTATTGATTTGATTAACTTGTTGATGGGTGTTTCAGTGTAAGTATTTGAGTCTGTAGAATCATCTAAGATTATAATTGGACTTGTTGAATTGTGCAATTGATCTTCTCCAGCATTGACAGTGGCCATGATCTAAAAGTATAGACAATGGAACAAATATTTACATATATAGGAATTGTTATCATATTATTTAGTATTGATAAAAAAGATGTAGTCACTTGTAGAATTGGAAATTACATCATTGTATTAATGTCAACCAAAAATATGTAATCACTTGTAGAATTGGAAATTAAATATTTATATAACTATTCATACAATATTGATAGAGGTAAGTAGAATGCAAATAGAAAACATCACGCCTTAATATAATTGTGTAAACATATATATATATATCGTATTGATACATGTTACAATAGTTGCATGATTGAATTAAATCACAATAGCAATATAGGTGTGCATGAAGAGGTATATACTTATATATAGATGCACAATATTTACATGCTTGTTGCACTTGAAGTATCACAATTTGAAACTTGACCAATTGACATATACTTATATATATGTACATGCATAATATTTACATGCTTGTTGCACTTGAAGTGTCACAATTTGAAACTTGATCAATTGACTTGAGTAAAACTTTGCTTTCAACTGAATAATCAAACTCTTTTGTTTTCATAAGTATGCACTTGTTCCTCTCTACATTATTGTAAGTCTCTATTGCCACTTGAACTGTGAATATGAACTTCCTAAAAAGTACTTTGCGCATAATGTCTCGAAGCTTTGAATCATCCTGATCTTTGTATTTCAATCTATACAATTCCTTTGTTGTTACACCCATTATTTCTTTTGCTGCTTTTTCGAAAGCAATAGCCCACGTTGAACCTATATGATCTTGCAATTGGAATTGTAGGAGATATCATTAGTCACAATCAAGTAAACTCAAGATTATCACATTTTTGGCAATACCAATTATCATTGCCATTTTTCTGCACCTTTTTTTTGCATTATTTTACATTCAATCTCAATGGGACAAGCATTGTAGTATCGTATTTGATGAAACATGTTGTAGCTTTTAATAAAACCCATGTATTTGTATTGCATTTGAATAGTTGACTATCTTTAATTTCTTCTACAATTTTCAACTTTAAAGGTTGTCTAGCAAATGGAATTTCCTTTGTCATAGAGTGGAAGGTAGAATTTTTCCCTTCTGTGTTCAACCAAGACATCAACTATCTTGACTCTGGAAGACTTGGATTTACCAATAGTTGGGTGGTACTTATTGTTCCTAAAGATTTTTCCGCCATAGTCATCGAATCTTGCAACCTTTACGACAAGAATTGGTAAAGTTTCTGAGTGACACAATTCTTCAAGTTGTTCAACTTCGTTGTTGCAAAAATCACCCCACATTGTGAAGTGAATTTTGCAAGCTGAGATTTCCTTAAGCTGGACAATTTGTTTTTGAACTTGAGTTCCATTCTTTCTGAAGATTGTAGTACATGGATTGATTGATAGGACAATGCCAGTGATATCAACAATTGAATTACTTTGCATGTCCTCAAGTCCACTTATCGGTGTAAAGTTCAGACTATGCTTTGGTATTAGCGTATCCTCCTTCATACATAATTGAACAATGGAAGTACTTTGCAATAAAATTTCCCATTCATTGTTTAAACTATTGAATTTTTTGTTTGCAGGTTTCAAAGTCCCATTGGAGATTGTAAAGACTCTTCCATTCTCAATACAATTATTAAATTTTTTTTACAGTTGCATTAAAACATGTGACCCTTATTTCACCACTGCTATGGTCAAGCAGATCAAAGCTAAAGACTTTTATGTTTCCCTTTGTGTTATTAAAATGGTGGAGTTGTTGTTTCATAGTCACTCTAGCCTTTATTGTCCATCGACTCTGGTAAGGGTTTAAAGCTGCAATAGGAATGACTCTTGGGATAACTTCATTTTCTGTAGTAGTTTCGCTATGGGGTGTACTATTTTGAGACTCCATCCCTACATATTTATTTTTTTCGGTTTTTTTCATTATAGTTGGCAGGTATAATAAAATAACGAGATAAGTAACTTATATACTAACTAAAAATTCATGTGATTATTATTCTATCAATTAGTAAAGAAACAATGCATAGATTTTTTCATATTTTTATGACTCTAGTACTTCGTATTGATTTGGTTTGTAGTTAATAAACATCAATTTATGTAATTCCTATTCTATGAATTGAAAAGTATCTATGAGAAATGCTTTAAAATGTAAATGTAAACATGCTGAGTTAACAAAAAATTGAACTTGTACTAATATGAGAAACTTAAATGAGAAATACGTCTACAAAGATTTGCTAGACAATAACTATGCTCTACCACGAAACTCTACACCTGTAAACAACAATACGTCGTATTCAATTATAGTTCATAACTATTTCATTTATTAAACTGTATGATTATTCACATAATTGAATAACTGTCCTTGTTGAAATATTTTTATTTGCTACCACTAAATAAAAATAACTATGCACAAAATATATTATTTGAAATTGTACTAATATGAGAAACTTAAATGAGAAATACCTCTACAAAGATTTGCTAGACAATAACTATCCTCTACTGTGAAACTCTACACCTATAAACATCAATACATCGTATTCAATTATAGTTCATAACTATTTCATTTCTATATATTTTTTACTATTTCATTTATTAAACTGTATGATTATTCACAAAATTGAATAATTGTACTTGTTGAAATATTTTTATTTGCTACCACTAAATAAAAATAACTATGCACAAAATATATTCTAGAATACATAATGTTATTTGTCAATATTACAATTAAATAATGTTGGACTATCATGAAATTGTGATATTTAAATTTTGGACATTTACATTAAATACAATCATCATTCCTAACTTTATTTTCATAACATTTGAAATTAATAAGATTAATTAATTTACCCTATGAAGAAGTTTTTTTTAATAATATAAATTTACTTAAACTCAATACAAAGTCTTTCCTTTAGTTAACTTGTTATGTCGTGAATTTGAATTAAATTATTTTTTCTTACCAGATTTCTAGAACAAGACTTTGGGAATCAAGACAAAAATTGACTATTTAAACTCTGACAACCAATACGCAATCATAACTAATATAGAATTATCACAAGATTGGTAAGTGAGCACAGTAATCCAAATTACATGATTATCTAATATAAATTAAATAAAGTATAGAATTTGTACCAAATATTAATGTGTATTGGACAGTTGTAGATTAATTTGTATAAAACCTTATCATAAAT
>VDFB02266983.1:9548-21639 GCA_007258455.2 Sequoia sempervirens
AGGAGGCCATTGGAGAGGAGGTAGAGGTCAATGCCCTTGGATTGCTAGGTGCCTACCAGGAGGATGAGGAGGAGGAGGATGATCACGAGAGAGAGATCAAGGATCAGATCCTGGAGGAGTTGGATGAGGAGGAGGATGGGAGAGACAGGGTCCGTCAGGATGATACAGAGGCAGAGGTGCCCAACACTGATATATTACAAGCCCAGGTTGCCTCCTTGGAGGAGCAGATGAGAGTGTTGATGGCAGAGAGAGATGCCTACAGAGTGGAGAGAGACAGAGCCTTGTTGGAGAGAGATCAGGCTATAGCCTGGCGGCAGGAGACTGAGCAGAGATTCACAGAGCTCAGGTCATTATGTACAGGACCGTCAGCAACATTTGCCAGAGAGTTGGTCAGAGCCGGCAAGAGGGAGAGATACTACTGAGACTTGTATGAGGCAGAGGTTCCCCTAGAGAGACGGGCTCTGAGTTTTTCAGCAGCACAGAGTAGTAGGTCTCAGACCAGGACCCACACACGGATAGTGAGTACAGAGGGAGTGGATCAGCCACGCAGAGCAGGGCCCTATGACAGACCTCCCACAGCTCCGAGATCAGCAGGTTCCCAGCATCAGTCTCCTACACACTCCCGACATGATGGCAGTGGCAGTTCAGGATAGAGATACAGTTTTGAGGTCCATTTTGGGACAGTGTATTTTGATCTGATAGCCTGCAGGCTTCCATGTATTTATGATACATTATGACATTATGATGTGACACATTTGAGCTATATATATATATATGATTTTTGCGGTGATTCTTATGATATGCATTGTCCATTTATGGATTATGCAGTTATTTATTGATACATGTGATGTTCATATGATATGCCTGTGATGGATGGTTGTATGTACTTTATGTTGTTTATGCAACTAATGCGATAATGTTGATTCTATGTGACATATGATTCTATATGATTATGAGATGCAATGTGATGTTATATGTATAATGACATGTGATGTTATACAAATGTAATGTGATGCATGTATTTACAGTTTATTGCTTATGATATGCAATGTTAAATGATGATTATTGTCTATTATGCCTATATATGTATGTTTCTAACATGTATGTTGATGCAGGATGATGTATACCATTTTTGTGTCACAGAACTTCGTCATAATGCAAGAAAGAAGAACTTGTTAGTGCGAAAAGAAAGATCAACAAAGAAGGAGAAGATGGAAGATAGATGTTAGTGTTAAGAATCTTTGATATTTTACCATATCACAAAAGGTATTGCACTTTATCATCATTGGGCGGGACTAATACAAATGGAGGCAAACACCAGGATATGACATGAATCAAGGTGTGCAAGGTCATCCACTTGCTAAATAACAGACAGTCGCAGACAAGGATTGTCACTAACTCATACTAAAGGTACAAGTTGCCCTAGTCTTTTTGTCAGGACAAACCACAGACAGCAAACGAAAGAAAAGACGGGGTCATGATACATCATTGCTCCTCTAAATCCTTCATGGGACATCCTTGAGGAAACTAGTAACATGCCTCAAAATCAAATTGAAAAGACAGTCAACAGACATCAGTCAAAGAAAATAGAATTCTGATACATCATTGCTTCTCTAAATCCTTCATGGGACATCCTTGAGAAAGCTAGTAACATGAATCCCAGTCATCAATTCAAGATAAATGATAAGATAAATAAGCCATAAAGTCAAAAAGCCAGTGAAATATTTGCCAAAACTTGATCTGTTTGTTTGATTTGTTTTGATTGATAGAGCCTGATTGCAGGAGATACACATACCGGATAAGACTATGAGTCTGGTTTCGATGTTATGACTATCTGTATAAGGCATGACAAAGCCTAGTTTTAGAAAGTCATGTATCGTATAAGACGTTGAGTCAGATGTCGTTGATGTGATAACCTATGTAAGGCTATCTTTGATTGTTTGACCTTGTCGATTATGCAGGAAGGACTCATCCTGAATAAGACATAGGTTGATTGTTTTGATAACGTCTATTGCCAAGAAGGACACATCCTGTAGCAGACTGTAGTTGCTCTGTTTTGATTGTTTTGTTTGGCAAGGTGTTTGATTTGACTTAGAGATATTGCTGACTTGTTCACCAAATTGATGCATGACTTGATATGATGTGTGGACAATTGATTGTGTGTGATGACAAACCCTAAAGGACTGACCTAGTGCGGCCTCGGGGGCTCATCGTGTGATGGCCTTGTCTACGTTGTACACGCAGAGACCTCGTAGTTTGACTTGACTGCGACCGACAAGACTGACTACAAATAGAAGATGTGTGTGAAAGTGAATGTGACGAACCCTAATGGACTGACCTAGTGCGGCCTCGGGGGCTCATCGTGTGATGGCCTTTCCTACGTTGTACACGCAGAGACCTCGTAGTTCGACACTACCAATGACCTTATTATATAGACATATGGATTGACGCATGACTTTGTATAGACAAACCTAAACGGACTGACCTAATGCCTCGGGGTCACATCGGCAGATGGCCTTGCCTACGTCCAGTCGCAGAGGTAACGTAGTTCGACAAACGACAAAGACTGACAAGTGCGACTAACTCTGACTCTATTTTTGGATTTTCTAAATGTTTTGATTTTTTTGTCTTTTTGAAGTTTTTCGATGTTTTTGTGTTTTCTCAGGACATTTTGCGATGTTCGTGAATTTTCCATGGTTTTACGTCTCCAACACAACCAATGTAAGAACCAATATGACACATGTCAAGTGTTTTCCCCCAGTCGAATATAAGACCAATTGACTATGAATAGGGTAAAAAGGGGGGATATGAAATGCACTCGATGTCAATCGTTCCAAGCTATGGAAAAGACTACCACTTATTAGGAATGATATATACAAGTGATGGACACAAAAGGTAAGGGATATGTACAGGATAGTGGACTATGTACACGGATGTGGGCTATATACACGGTAGAGACGATGTTCAAATAAGTGGTGTATGTACAAGATAGATTAGAATAATAGTAGACAAAGGAGCAGGGTTGAGTACACATGGCGCCTGTTTGCCAGGTTTTCACCATGGTACCTATCCAAAGCGCCACCGAAGTGGTTTTCACCATTGGATGATTGATTTGTCTTTACTATTTTCCATATTAACTAATTTTTTTGGTGTTATCAAGACGCCTGTTTGCTAGGTTTTCACCTTGATAATGATTTTTTTGATTTTCTAATTTTTTTATTTTTTTTGTATTTTTGCTAAATAAGACAAAGGCTCCCAGAAGCTATGTGTAGAACTTCTTCAGATGCATACTATTTATTGGTGAGGACAATGGTTCGCCTTCAGGAGTAGAGAGTGGGTACGCTCCTAATCCAAAAGCTTATGTAACAACATAAGGTCCCAACCAATTAGGTTCAAACTTTCCTGGTTTGTCTCTTTTTGCTTGATTCTTTGGGTTCTCCATTAAAACCAAGTCACCAATGTAAAAATTTCTATTTAAAACCCTCCTGTTATAGCTATGACGAAGGCGGTTCTGATATGCTTGGAGATGGTCTAGTGCCTTCTGTCTACGCTCGTCCAGGAATTCTAACTCATGGAGTCTCGACACTCGGTACTCTTCATCATCAATGTGGCCCTTCAGTGATACCCTTAGGGATGGAATCTCGACCTCAATAGGTAAAATGGCTTCAGATCCAAAGATAAGTGAATATGGGGTAGCACCAGTGGGAGTACGGATACTTGTACGATAAGCCCATAAGGTAGGGTTTAGCTGTAAATGCCAGTCACAACCAGCATCATTGACAGTCTTCTTGAGGATTCTAATGATGGTCTTGTTAGACGCCTCTGCTTGGCTGTTACCTTGGGGGTAGTATGGAGTGGAGAAGTGATGTTGGATATGAAATTGATCACACAAGTGGCAGACTTCTTGGTTCTTAAATGGACGGCCATTATCAGTGATTATGGACTGAGGGACACCATACCGACAGATGATATAGTTTAAGATAAATCTAGAAATCTGTGTGCCAGTAATGTATGTCATAGGAATGGCTTCAATCCACTTCGTAAAGTACTCAGTGGCAGTGATAATGAACTTATGTCCATTAGATGAGGTGGGGTGGATCTTACCTATGAGGTCGAGTCCCCATTGGGCAAAAGGCCATGGTGACGTGATAGGATGGAGTTCCTGTGCTGGGGCATGTATCAAATCTTCATGAACTTGGCATTGGCGACATTTTGTTGCAAAGACATATGAGTCTTTTTCCATAGTAGGCCAATAATAACCCATAATCTTTGGCTAAGGTAGGACCGCTAGAATGGGAACCACACATACCCTCATGGACCCCACGCAAAGTTGCTTGTGCTTCAATAGAATCAAGACATCTTAGTAAGGTATTATCTAAGGCGCATCTATATAGGGTGTCTCCGATGATGGTGTATTTGGCTGACTTACGGAGGAACGTCGTACGTTGGTTATTGGATAGGCCAATGGGTATGACTTCAGCATGAAGGTAATCATAATCATAAATTTCTTTGTACCAAGGGGAATCGGGACCAACGATGTCACACACCATCTCAGAATCTGGGATATCATAGGCTAGGATCAAAAGCTATTCTACCAAGAACTCAAACTTAGGCACGTTGTTAGGAATGTCAAGAAGTGATGCAATTGTAGCCATGGTGTCTTCTGCCCTGTTTAAAACATGAGGTATTTGATGAAATTCGACTTTGTCAAAGTACTCTTTAAAACTATCTGACATGCGCTTGTATGGAGTAAGCTTCTCATCCTTAGTCTCATAATCATCATTTACCTGCCTGATTACTAGTTGAGAATCACCGTAAGCCTATAAAACCTTAATTTTCCACTTGACCGCCATGCGTAACCCTGTCACTAGAGCTTCATACTCTGCCATGTTGTTAGTGCATGGGAATGCAATCCTGAATGACTTAGGGATGGAATCACCTTGTGGTGTGATAAACAATATCCCAGCCCCTGAACCATGATTTGTATGTGAACCATCAAAGTACAGTTTCCATGTTATGTTTATGTCAAATGTGAATATGAACTCATCAAGAAAGTCCGCCACTAATGGGTGATCTGCCTGTATGGGTGCATCAGCTAACTGATCAGCAATGACCTGTCCTTTAATAGCCTTTCTCTCTACATACTGTATATCATACTCACTAAGTATCATGACCCACTTGGCCAGTCGTCCTGTTAATGCTGCCTTACTAAGAAGATATTTCAGTGGATTGATTTTAGCAACCAGCATTGTTTGATGGTTTAACATGTAGTGCCACAGTTTTTGGGTAGCAAATACTACTACAAGACAGGCACGTTCAATGTTACTATAGTTGAGCTCATAACCAACCAAAGTCCGGCTGATATAATAGACTGCCCTTTCATGACCTTCATCGTCATTCTGTGCAAGCAATGCTCTGAGTGATGAATGGGTTGCTATGATATAAAGAATCAATGGTCTCCCTTCAACAGGTGGCATTAAAACAGGTGGTGTAAGTAAATATTCTTTAATCAGTTGAAAAGCCTCTTCACACCTAGGTGTCCATGCAAAGGGTACTCCTTTCTTAAGTAGATGTTGAAAAGGGTGCGTCTTGTCTGCTAATTGCAATATAAATCTTCTGATAGATTGCAACCTCCCTGTAATGTCCTTAGTTGACTGAGATTGTTGGGTGGTGGCATGTCCATGATTGCTTTTACCTTAGTAGGATCTACTTCAATACCTCGTCTAGAAATGATATAACCTAACAGCTTTCCTGACTTGACTCCAAACACACATTTCTTTGGATTGAGTCTCACATTATACTTCTCCAGCCTCTGAAATACCTTGTCTAAAACTTGTAAATGTTTTTCCCTTGTCTTGGATTTGACAATAAGGTCATCGACATAATCCTCCATACAAGTGTGTACTAAATCATGAAAGATAGTGGTCATGGCACGTTGATAGGTTGCTCCTGCATTCTTGAGTCCGAAGGGCATAACATTCCAGCAATACATTCCCCAAGGACAAGTGAAGGTTGTCTTAGGTTGATCTTCAGTGGCTATTCTGATCTGGTTATATCCTGAGAATCCATCCATAAGGGACAACATCTCATATCCTGCTATCATGTCAACTATCATGTCTATATTAGGCAAAGAAGTCATCCTTAGGACAAGCTTTGTTGATATCTCTAAAATCAGTGCAGATGCGGATGCCCCCAGCTGGTTTGGTAACTGGTACAAGATTGGAAATCCAATCTGCATAGTCAATAGGTCTGATGAAACCAACGTCTAAGAGTTTCTTGAGTTCTGCCTTGACTAATAAAGCAATTTGTGGAAGCATTTTTCTCAACTTCTGCTTTACTAGTTTAGCACCTGGTTGTAAAGGCAAGTGATGTAGAACAAGTTCAGGATCCAACCCAGGCATGTCGGCATATGACCAAGCAAAATTAATTTGTCTTTGTTCAAAGAAGTTGTGGAACTCTAATTTCTCTTGTGTTGTCAGTGACACTGCCAAATAAATCAATCGAGGATTCTCTTTTGTGCCTATGTTGACTTCTACTGATTCTTCCACGAGCATGGGTGACTTTTCCTGTGCAATGGGGAGAATGTTCAAACCTCCATCCTTAGGCACCTCAGAGAGGTTTTCACCTTCGGATGCGTCCTTTCTTTTTACTTTTCATGGTCTAGAGGTGCCTTGCAATTTTCACCTAGAGACTCGTCCTTTTTATCTTGTTTATTCTTTTTCTCATTTTTGCGACTAGAGGGTTGAACAGATTCCACAAAATATGCTTTATTGTCCAAGTCAATGGTAAAACTAGCTTTATGATCCCCATTAGGTATGCCTCATGTATCCCAAGTGTGAACCTCAAGAATTGTTTCGCCGTTTCAAAAGTGTCTAAGACAGTGGTCTTGGTTGGATCCCAATCTATGAGTTGGGGATAAACCATGGCATGTCAGTCACGAAAGCTATCAAAGTCTAATGGGGTCATGGTAAAGATTGAATTATTCATGTGGTCACAAAAGTCTTGTACCAAGTCTTTTTTTCTCTTGGGTTTGGGTCTAGGTGGATGAATAGGTGGGCCTAATGCCAAGGTTTGACAATCGAAGAGGTGGCTCAGGTTGCCACGAGGTAGGATCAAGTGATTCCCAATAGTAGTGTTTAAACCACTCCTCTTTTGTCATTTTCTTTGGTGGATAGGAATTTAAGGGGTTTGGTGAGGAATTTAGCATCAAGTCAAGTTCTCCAAATAACTTGTCAAGGTCCATGGAAGAAGTAGAGGATAAGGAATCCCACTCATAATCATTAGAGTCAGGAGAGTTACAACGATTTTGGTCTATTGGTTCGTGAGATGTCTTAATGTCTTCTGAAGCATGTACTTCCTCAAGTAAGGGTAATGGAGTACTAGGAACGCCAATCTGAATCGGTTGAAACCCTAGCCCTACTCCTTTTGGCCATTGAGAAACAAATATTGGTTCCACTCTGCCATCTTGGTTTAAACCTAAACCACTTTTCCCGTCATATCCTTTACTTTGCATGATTTTGAAACCCTTTCCATATAGACTTGTAGGAATATGAGCAAGTAAAAGGGGTTCTGGATTATCTTCCTTGTACAGCCAGGAAGTAACATCTTCTGTATCCACAACCTCTTTGCTTAATTCACCCCATTTAGTGAAAGTTGTTGTGGGGGGAACATGTATAGTGATTATAGACTGTCCCTTACCTGTTGTAGGCAAACCATATGACTTAGGAGGAACCAAATGGCTAACATAATAAGAAGTCCTCATGTAATACTCTCCACAACCCTTGTCTTGGATCTCAACCCTAGGAGTGGTAGGAAGTGAGGGTGAAAGAGATGTTTGAGTGAGCGCAGACGGGTCAACATAAGAAGATGGTTTAGACGGTGAGGCCTCTTGGTTGACCGACACTTGACATTGAGGGATGTCCTTTAGATTGGTGCAATACTGGAAAGGATCGAGATCACCATCTATAGTTATTTCGGTGCCGTTGTAAGGGAATTTAAGACACTGATGATATGTGGAAGGGACCGCCTTCATGGCATGAATCCATGGTCTACCTAGCAGAAGGTTATAAGGGAGGGTGAGATCCAAGACCTGGAACTTTGTCTTCATTACCGCAGGACCGATTCTGATAAGAAGTGTTACCACCCCCTTTGATTTGCTTTCTTCATCATCATAAGCCTTAATGACAATACTCTTGGTGGTGTCCACGCATGCTTCTGAAATACCTAATGCCTTAATTAGTCTTAAAGTGCATAGATTTAACCCTGCTCCTCCGTCTACCAAAACTCGTCTAACCTTGGTGTCATCGACAAGGACTTCTAGATGTAAAGGGTCATTGTGGTTCGTCTTTTCGGTGGCATAGTCTTGTTCAGAGAACGTGGCATGATGGTTATTGATTAAGTAGCCCACCATTTCCTGGAAATGATTGACATCAAGGTCAGTAGCGATCGTGGTGTTCTGTAAAGCCTTATCAAGGATAGACTGATGCTCAGGAGAGATACGCAACAATTCCAAGATTGAGATTTGGGCTGGGGTCTTCCCCAACTGATCAAGTAGGTTATATTGTAACTTGGAAGGTTGAGGTGTTTGCTGTGATGGAGGACCTGGGATAGTAAACTTAGTACGACGAGTATTGACTGCACATTCAGGATTAGCATTGATAGTAATGGTATTGATGTTTTCATCGGCGGCGCGAAGGCAATGAATGATTTTGCCACTATCATAATCATGTTTGATACTCGCATAATTGGCTGACATATTGGCCTTAGTACTCAAACTGGGGATAGTTCCTTTCCCATGGTCATGTAGTGGGTCTGAGAAGACTTGATGATCAGTGTTAGATGTCTTTTGTTTTTGTCCACTAACCTCAATAATTCTCTTATCAACAAGATCCTGTATGATATTCTTCAGTTGTCGACAGTTTTGTAGGTTATGCCCCTTTGTCCTATGATAATCATAGAAGGCATTGTCATCCCACAACGTTGGTTTAAACTGTCCTGGATCGTATTGTCTTGGTTCCTGCAGTTGTATGAGGTTGTGTTGTAACAATTGTTTGAACACCGACTCAATGGGTTCCCCTAAGGGAGTGAACTCACGTTTCTGGAATCTCCTTGTTTGTGGACATTGAGTATTTGAGACCGTGGTAGGAGGTTGATTGACAACATTAAGCGTGTTAGCAAAAGTATGAGGTCCTTGTAATGTGAGGAGGGGTCTTGCTTGTAATGTTTTAGCATCCACCACCCCATCATTGGTGACATTTTTGTTGCGAGACCAGAATCTATTTCTGTCGGTGGGGGCGTTTTGTACGATAGGGTTTCTATTTGATGTTGTCATTTTGAGTTCACCCTTTTCAATGAGATCTTTCTCTATTATCACCCCTTTTTCTACTAGTTCTGAAAAGGATATGCAACAATGTACCCTTAAGTTACTCCTGAGTTTTGGATGAAGGTTTTCTTGAAACATGGTAACCTTTTGTTTTTCAGGTATCTCGACAGGACACCTACTAGCAATAGTTCTCCAACGTTGGAAGAAAGCAATGAATGTTTCACCTTCGTCTTGTGTTGTGTGGCACAAGGTTGCTATGTTTATCTCATGGTCAATGTGGAAGGAGAATTGCTCCACAAATTTCTCGACTAGTTCGCCCCAAGATCTAATGCCAGAATCTAAACCTGAAAACCATTCTAGTGCCACTCCTACAAGACTTCGTGGAAATAGCCTCATAAGATACGTGGGATCATAAGCGACATCTATGCATATGGTAGAAAATTCCCTGATATGTTCCACTGGATTGCGTTTGCCATTGTACTTAGGAAGATTCAGTATGACATATCCATGAGGGAAAGGTGTCATGTACAATGATCTATCAAAAGGGAATGGGCATATGTCCTTTGGTGAAAATGATTTCTTAGTTGAGACCGACATGTTATCCATTTGTGTTTGTAATGTGTGCATTTGTGTTTGCAGGACGTCAACTTGGGTCAAAGATGTGTTAGGAAGATTATGCGGATCCATGTATGTATTCTGAAATCCAAAGTCTCGTGATGGGTTTTGATTGAACGTTGGCATCTAAGGTGGATTCAGATTCAGAATGTTGGTTAATGTATTTCGATCTGGAGTCCGCATAAATTGGTGTTGACCTGGGTTCTGTGTAAATGGATTCTGAGTACCACTCTGTGAAAAGGGATTCTGATTCGGAACCGATGTGAAATAGTTTTGGCCTAGAATCTGGGTAGACGGATTCTGACTACCAATCTGTGAAAAGGGGTTCTGATTCGGAACCGATGTAAATTGGTTTTGACTGCTAGTCTGGAAAGGTGGATTTTGATTGCCATATTGGAAGGAGGGAATGCCCCCTGTTTGTGTAATCCTTGGTATAGTACTAGTGACCTGAGCACTAGGTATGGCCATCGACTGTGGTAAGGTACCCATAATGCCAGCAGTAGGTGTGGTTGTTGATTGTGCACTTGTGACACCGACATATGATGTATGGGCTGACGTTTTAGGTCTTTTACTCCCAATAAGAGGACCAGTGGGAGTGGATGAGGATGCCCCTGTAGTGAAATTAAATCCTAATGTCATGCTAGGTATACCAAATGGGGACGTATGGACTGTTGTACTCTGTGTAGACGTGCTAGATGGCATAGTCATACTGAGTTGAGGTATAGTAGTGCTAGCAGTCATAGTATTTGTCCCTTGTGTAGGTTGAGTTTGTAAGGTACTGATATCAAATCCTGGAGGTAAGGTAGCACCTTCAGCTAGCAATTTTCCTAAGAACCGTTGACGATCGTTTGCTAGGTACTCATCTACAAAAGAGGAAAACTCAGGGTCCTATGCGGCAGCCTCTATGTCTTCTGTTGTAACATGTCCTTGAGTGTTTCTAGTGGTGAATTTGTCTAATAGAGTCTTATGAGGTCTTGAAGAAAATGGGTTAATGAACTCGCTTGGGTTCGACATGTTTTCTCTCTCTCTTCTCTTAGACCTAGTTTCAACCATGTAAGACAAGCTCAATATGCGGGAAATGCAAGACTATATCTAGAAACTGTATGACTCTATGCTATGTTTTTGGGGTTTTCTTATGCAAAATAAGGGATGTCCTATGATGATACTAGTCTAGACTCTAAAGGTGCAAGAAGTCTAAGTGAGACCCTAAAATGATCAATTCTATAAACCCAAAGTGAAGGGACCAACTACCTAAAGTCAAACCAAAGTGTCAATTTAGATAAGTCAAGGAACCAATGTAGGACAAAGATCAAAGACAAGTTGAGTTTCCTAACTAGACTGATGAGCTAGGACGACTCTCTATAGGACAAAGTAGATGATGATAAGACTAGGTTCAATGGCAGATTTCGTTGACACTATGACCTTTCTAGAGTATAGATGGTGGACTACTCCTAAAGTTTGTAAAAGTGACCTCTCAAAAAGTCTAATGCAAAGTACTATGGACCCTAAGATGGATGTAAACGCTAACTGAAGACAACTATGGTAATGACTAAATGAACCTAAAGGATGCAAAATTGAGCAAATCATTTCAGGTTTTTGTTTCAAAGACTGTTTGTATGAACACCACTGGAACTGGTATAACCCTGCTAACTAGACAGTGACTGTGAATTTTGGTTATTCTGGTAATCAGACAGATGTGTTTCAAATTTAACAGTTGCGGTCCAAACTGACAGATGCGACTCAAGATTACCAGATGCGACTCAAAATTAATAGATGCGACTCAGAATACAACGCATGCGGTGTTTTCAGAACAGATGCAAGCTAAAATAACAGATGCGACTCAAATTTAACATATGTGACTCAAAACTGCCTGATGCGACCTTTATAAATCAAATGCGAGCCAAAATGACAGATGTGACTCAGAAATTACAGATGCGACTCAAATTTAACAGATGCGACTCAAAATTAACAGATGCGACTCTAAAAATCAGATGCGTGTTTCTAGTGAACAATTGTGATTCTCTGTGAATTTTCAGTGACATGAAATTTAAACTGACTCCATTTTCCGTGATCAAATTCTGACAATCAAAGACAATCGTAAGACAAAGTGTTTTCAGTTTCAATTTTGGACTCAAAGAATGTTTTAAGTGACAA